>OX345702.1:12765000-12775000 GCA_947044815.1 Apomyelois bistriatella | reverse complement strand
AACCTAACCTAACCTAACCTAACCTAACCTAACCTAACCTAACCTAACCTAACCTAACCTAACCTAACCTAACCTAACCTAACCTATAACCTAACCTAACCTAACCTAACCTAACCTAACCTAACCTAACCTAACCTAACCTAACCTAACCTAACCTAACCTAACCTAACCTAACCTAACCTAACCTAACCTAACCTAACCTAACCTAACCTAACCTAACCTAACCTAACCTAACCTAACCTAACCTAACCTAACCTAACCTAACCTAACCTAACCTAACCTAACCTAACCTAACCTAACCTACCTAACCTAACCTAACCTAACCTAACCTAACCTAACCTAACCTAACCTAACCTAACCTAACCTAACCTAACCTAACCTAACCTAACCTAACCTAACTAACCTAACCTAACCTAACCTAACCTAACCTAACCTAACCTAACCTAACCTAACCTAACCTAACCTAACCTAACCTAACCTAACCTAACCTAACCTAACCTAACCTAACCTAACCTAACCTAACCTAACCTAACCTAACCTAACCTAACCTAACCTAACCTAACCTAACCTAACCTAACCTAACCTAACCTAACCTAACCTAACCTAACCTAACCTAACCTAACCTAACCTAACCTAACCTAACCTAACCTAACCTAACCTAACCTAACCTAACCTAACCTAACCTAACCTAACCTAACCTAACCTAACCTAACCTAACCTAACCTAACCTAACCTAACCTAACCTAACCTAACCTAACCTAACCTAACCTAACCTAACCTAACCTAACCTAACCTAACCTAACCTAACCTAACCTAACCTAACCTAACCTAACCTAACCTAACCTAACCTAACCTAACCTAACCTAACCTAACCTAACCTAACCTAACCTAACCTAACCTAACCTAACCTAACCTAACCTAACCTAACCTAACCTAACCTAACCTAACCTAACCTAACCTAACCTAACCTAACCTAACCTAACCTAACCTAACCTAACCTAACCTAACCTAACCTAACTAACCTAACCTAACCTAACCTAACCTAACCTAACCTAACCTAACCTAACCTAACCTAACCTAACCTAACCTAACCTAACCTAACCTAACCTAACCTAACCTAACCTAACCTAACCTAACCTAACCTAACCTAACCTAACCTAACCTAACCTAACCTAACCTAACCTAACCTAACCTAACCTAACCTAACTAACCTAACCTAACCTAACCTAACCTAACCTAACCTAACCTAACCTAACCTAACCTAACCTAACCTAACCTAACCTAACCTAACCTAACCTAACCTAACCTAACCTAACCTAACCTAACCTAACCTAACCTAACCTAACCTAACCTAACCTAACCTAACCTAACCTAACCTAACCTAACCTAACCTAACCTAACCTAACCTAACCTAACCTAACCTAACCTAACCTAACCTAACCTAACCTAACCTAACCTAACCTAACCTAACCTAACCTAACCTAACCTAACCTAACCTAACCTAACCTAACCTAACCTAACCTAACCTAACCTAACCTAACCTAACCTAACCTAACCTAACCTAACCTAACCTAACCTAACCTAACCTAACCTAACCTAACCTAACCTAACCTAACCTAACCTAACCTAACCTAACCTAACCTAACCTAACCTAACCTAACCTAACCTAACCTAACCTAACCTAACCTAACCTAACCTAACCTAACCTAACCTAACCTAACCTAACCTAACCTAACCTAACCTAACCTAACCTAACCTAACCTAACCTAACCTAACCTAACCTAACCTAACCTAACCTAACCTAACCTAACCTAACCTAACCTAACCTAACCTAACCTAACCTAACCTAACCTAACCTAACCTAACCTAACCTAACCTAACCTAACCTAACCTAACCTAACCTAACCTAACCTAACCTAACCTAACCTAACCTAACCTAACCTAACCTAACCTAACCTAACCTAACCTAACCTAACCTAACCTAACCTAACCTAACCTAACCTAACCTAACCTAACCTAACCTAACCTAACCTAACCTAACCTAACCTAACCTAACCTAACCTAACCTAACCTAACCTAACCTAACCTAACCTAACCTAACCTAACCTAACCTAACCTAACCTAACCTAACCTAACCTAACCTAACCTAACCTAACCTAACCTAACCTAACCTAACCTAACCTAACCTAACCTAACCTAACCTAACCTAACCTAACCTAACCTAACCTAACCTAACCTAACCTAACCTAACCTAACCTAACCTAACCTAACCTAACCTAACCTAACCTAACCTAACCTAACCTAACCTAACCTAACCTAACCTAACCTAACCTAACCTAACCTAACCTAACCTAACCTAACCTAACCTAACCTAACCTAACCTAACCTAACCTAACCTAACCTAACCTAACCTAACCTAACCTAACCTAACCTAACCTAACCTAACCTAACCTAACCTAACCTAACCTAACCTAACCTAACCTAACCTAACCTAACCTAACCTAACCTAACCTAACCTAACCTAACCTAACCTAACCTAACCTAACCTAACCTAACCTAACCTAACCTAACCTAACCTAACCTAACCTAACCTAACCTAACCTAACCTAACCTAACCTAACCTAACCTAACCTAACCTAACCTAACCTAACCTAACCTAACCTAACCTAACCTAACCTAACCTAACCTAACCTAACCTAACCTAACCTAACCTAACCTAACCTAACCTAACCTAACCTAACCTAACCTAACCTAACCTAACCTAACCTAACCTAACCTAACCTAACCTAACCTAACCTAACCTAACCTAACCTAACCTAACCTAACCTAACCTAACCTAACCTAACCTAACCTAACCTAACCTAACCTAACCTAACCTAACCTAACCTAACCTAACCTAACCTAACCTAACCTAACCTAACCTAACCTAACCTAACCTAACCTAACCTAACCTAACCTAACCTAACCTAACCTAACCTAACCTAACCTAACCTAACCTAACCTAACCTAACCTAACCTAACCTAACCTAACCTAACCTAACCTAACCTAACCTAACCTAACCTAACCTAACCTAACCTAACCTAACCTAACCTAACCTAACCTAACCTAACCTAACCTAACCTAACCTAACCTAACCTAACCTAACCTAACCTAACCTAACCTAACCTAACCTAACCTAACCTAACCTAACCTAACCTAACCTAACCTAACCTAACCTAACCTAACCTAACCTAACCTAACCTAACCTAACCTAACCTAACCTAACCTAACCTAACCTAACCTAACCTAACCTAACCTAACCTAACCTAACCTAACCTAACCTAACCTAACCTAACCTAACCTAACCTAACCTAACCTAACCTAACCTAACCTAACCTAACCTAACCTAACCTAACCTAACCTAACCTAACCTAACCTAACCTAACCTAACCTAACCTAACCTAACCTAACCTAACCTAACCTAACCTAACCTAACCTAACCTAACCTAACCTAACCTAACCTAACCTAACCTAACCTAACCTAACCTAACCTAACCTAACCTAACCTAACCTAACCTAACCTAACCTAACCTAACCTAACCTAACCTAACCTAACCTAACCTAACCTAACCTAACCTAACCTAACCTAACCTAACCTAACCTAACCTAACCTAACCTAACCTAACCTAACCTAACCTAACCTAACCTAACCTAACCTAACCTAACCTAACCTAACCTAACCTAACCTAACCTAACCTAACCTAACCTAACCTAACCTAACCTAACCTAACCTAACCTAACCTAACCTAACCTAACCTAACCTAACCTAACCTAACCTAACCTAACCTAACCTAACCTAACCTAACCTAACCTAACCTAACCTAACCTAACCTAACCTAACCTAACCTAACCTAACCTAACCTAACCTAACCTAACCTAACCTAACCTAACCTAACCTAACCTAACCTAACCTAACCTAACCTAACCTAACCTAACCTAACCTAACCTAACCTAACCTAACCTAACCTAACCTAACCTAACCTAACCTAACCTAACCTAACCTAACCTAACCTAACCTAACCTAACCTAACCTAACCTAACCTAACCTAACCTAACCTAACCTAACCTAACCTAACCTAACCTAACCTAACCTAACCTAACCTAACCTAACCTAACCTAACCTAACCTAACCTAACCTAACCTAACCTAACCTAACCTAACCTAACCTAACCTAACCTAACCTAACCTAACCTAACCTAACCTAACCTAACCTAACCTAACCTAACCTAACCTAACCTAACCTAACCTAACCTAACCTAACCTAACCTAACCTAACCTAACCTAACCTAACCTAACCTAACCTAACCTAACCTAACCTAACCTAACCTAACCTAACCTAACCTAACCTAACCTAACCTAACCTAACCTAACCTAACCTAACCTAACCTAACCTAACCTAACCTAACCTAACCTAACCTAACCTAACCTAACCTAACCTAACCTAACCTAACCTAACCTAACCTAACCTAACCTAACCTAACCTAACCTAACCTAACCTAACCTAACCTAACCTAACCTAACCTAACCTAACCTAACCTAACCTAACCTAACCTAACCTAACCTAACCTAACCTAACCTAACCTAACCTAACCTAACCTAACCTAACCTAACCTAACCTAACCTAACCTAACCTAACCTAACCTAACCTAACCTAACCTAACCTAACCTAACCTAACCTAACCTAACCTAACCTAACCTAACCTAACCTAACCTAACCTAACCTAACCTAACCTAACCTAACCTAACCTAACCTAACCTAACCTAACCTAACCTAACCTAACCTAACCTAACCTAACCTAACCTAACCTAACCTAACCTAACCTAACCTAACCTAACCTAACCTAACCTAACCTAACCTAACCTAACCTAACCTAACCTAACCTAACCTAACCTAACCTAACCTAACCTAACCTAACCTAACCTAACCTAACCTAACCTAACCTAACCTAACCTAACCTAACCTAACCTAACCTAACCTAACCTAACCTAACCTAACCTAACCTAACCTAACCTAACCTAACCTAACCTAACCTAACCTAACCTAACCTAACCTAACCTAACCTAACCTAACCTAACCTAACCTAACCTAACCTAACCTAACCTAACCTAACCTAACCTAACCTAACCTAACCTAACCTAACCTAACCTAACCTAACCTAACCTAACCTAACCTAACCTAACCTAACCTAACCTAACCTAACCTAACCTAACCTAACCTAACCTAACCTAACCTAACCTAACCGTTGGTTTTTCGAAAATTTTACATCTACATACGAGTGTTGCATATCATTGGACTCGGAAAATTAGCACCAATTTAAAGGAGCGTGTCTGGGAGAATTTTCTTTTAGCGCCCCATACAAATTTTTCAAAAAACATACAAATTTCGACTTTTTGATTTTTCCAAATTTTCCACGAACACCGGCTGTTCATATTTCGATTTATCATTGTAGAACTAACTAATCCGCGTAGAAAGAGCCGCTTCTCGGTCTTCTGCATCAATTTTGGAACTTTGTATAGCATTTTCAAAATCTCAAAAAACACATTTTCTTAGAAAATTTAAAATTTTTGTACTAAACATTTTTTGATTTTTACATATATATATCCGTCTTGCTGAGACGAGTCCGTAGACACCTCGTTTGCGCGGATCGGCCGCATAGAAATCGAAAAATTTCCAAAATTGTCCGAAATTTGCATACCGAGGTTACTTGGTAGGTGATTTTCCCATACTACGATTGTTGGTTTTTCGAAAATTTTACATCTACATACGAGTGTTGCATATCATTGGACTCGGAAAATTAGCACCAATTTAAAGGAGCGTGTCTGGGAGAATTTTCTTTTAGCGCCCCATACAAATTTTTCAAAAAACATACAAATTTCGACTTTTTGATTTTTCCAAATTTTCCACGAACACCGGCTGTTCATATTTCGATTTATCATTGTAGAACTAACTAATCCGCGTAGAAAGAGCCGCTTCTCGGTCTTCTGCATCAATTTTGGAACTTTGTATAGCATTTTCAAAATCTCAAAAAACACATTTTCTTAGAAAATTTAAAATTTTTGTACTAAACATTTTTTGATTTTTACATATATATATCCGTCTTGCTGAGACGAGTCCGTAGACACCTCGTTTGCGCGGATCGGCCGCATAGAAATCGAAAAATTTCCAAAATTGTCCGAAATTTGCATACCGAGGTTACTTGGTAGGTGATTTTCCCATACTACGATTGTTGGTTTTTCGAAAATTTTACATCTACATACGAGTGTTGCATATCATTGGACTCGGAAAATTAGCACCAATTTAAAGGAGCGTGTCTGGGAGAATTTTCTTTTAGCGCCCCATACAAATTTTTCAAAAAACATACAAATTTCGACTTTTTGATTTTTCCAAATTTTCCACGAACACCGGCTGTTCATATTTCGATTTATCATTGTAGAACTAACTAATCCGCGTAGAAAGAGCCGCTTCTCGGTCTTCTGCATCAATTTTGGAACTTTGTATAGCATTTTCAAAATCTCAAAAAACACATTTTCTTAGAAAATTTAAAATTTTTGTACTAAACATTTTTTGATTTTTACATATATATATCCGTCTTGCTGAGACGAGTCCGTAGACACCTCGTTTGCGCGGATCGGCCGCATAGAAATCGAAAAATTTCCAAAATTGTCCGAAATTTGCATACCGAGGTTACTTGGTAGGTGATTTTCCCATACTACGATTGTTGGTTTTTCGAAAATTTTACATCTACATACGAGTGTTGCATATCATTGGACTCGGAAAATTAGCACCAATTTAAAGGAGCGTGTCTGGGAGAATTTTCTTTTAGCGCCCCATACAAATTTTTCAAAAAACATACAAATTTCGACTTTTTGATTTTTCCAAATTTTCCACGAACACCGGCTGTTCATATTTCGATTTATCATTGTAGAACTAACTAATCCGCGTAGAAAGAGCCGCTTCTCGGTCTTCTGCATCAATTTTGGAACTTTGTATAGCATTTTCAAAATCTCAAAAAACACATTTTCTTAGAAAATTTAAAATTTTTGTACTAAACATTTTTTGATTTTTACATATATATATCCGTCTTGCTGAGACGAGTCCGTAGACACCTCGTTTGCGCGGATCGGCCGCATAGAAATCGAAAAATTTCCAAAATTGTCCGAAATTTGCATACCGAGGTTACTTGGTAGGTGATTTTCCCATACTACGATTGTTGGTTTTTCGAAAATTTTACATCTACATACGAGTGTTGCATATCATTGGACTCGGAAAATTAGCACCAATTTAAAGGAGCGTGTCTGGGAGAATTTTCTTTTAGCGCCCCATACAAATTTTTCAAAAAACATACAAATTTCGACTTTTTGATTTTTCCAAATTTTCCACGAACACCGGCTGTTCATATTTCGATTTATCATTGTAGAACTAACTAATCCGCGTAGAAAGAGCCGCTTCTTGGTCTTCTGCATCAATTTTGGAACTTTGTATAGCATTTTCAAAATCTCAAAAAACACATTTTCTTAGAAAATTTAAAATTTTTGTACTAAACATTTTTTGATTTTTACATATATATATCCGTCTTGCTGAGACGAGTCCGTAGACACCTCGTTTGCGCGGATCGGCCGCATAGAAATCGAAAAATTCGCCCGCCCGCCCTCCCTTTTATTATCGGGTATATCGACTTTCCTGCTTATCATCTAATAAAGAAATAAGTTAGTAACTTCAAGAAAATTTCGACGAAACTGGTGTAGGGCTGTTTTTGCCGAGCGTGAACTGTCAGTTTGGTTGAAATACTTACCTACTGGAGCCGGCGCTGGCAGGCAGTCCTGGAACAGATAGTTACATATTAAAATATTATATTTTTAGACAAATATAGGGTAAGAGCCCTGTTTACGATACCGTTTACACGGTATATTTTGTTTTGACGGGACAATCCGTTAGATCGGCCAGGGAAGAAGAAAAACGCGGACGGTTTGCACAAAACAACCAACACAAAAAATTTAAATAAATAATTTTATATCAACTATATTTCATAGACGACTCTGTTACCGCAGAATCACTTTATATGGTATTGAGAATAGTTTGGTATATATAATAGTTTAATTACAACGCATTAAGCGTATAGTAGGTGAAAGGGATATATTCACATTATTTTGAGTACAAATTTTGACTTAGCCTCTTAATATTGTGAAGCGATTGTACTAAGACAAATAGGGCAGGTGCCCTTTTTTTGACCTTACTTAGACAAGTTATTTTACATACACAATACTAGCAATAAGTTGGCTTATCGACTATAAAAAATTTGTGGACTTGGTTGGTAAACCGAAAAAATTGACGCCTCTCACACCTATTGAATACTTACCCAAGTAGATAGAATAGGGACTGAAAGGCAATCTAGGAGATAAGACTGACTGTATTTAAATAATAATATTATAAATAATAACACAATCCCGTGATAAACATATTATAATATACAATTTTACAACTTATACAATATCTTATTTACAATTTTAACTATATACAACTTATACAAATCTAATCTAATTTGAAGCTTATTTAATCTGCGTACAAAATCCTTATTTGTTTTATTTGTTTTGTCCTATTTATTTTATTGTACTGACCACTTTGACAAAATGTTTCGTACCCCTAGAAAGACACTGAGTTTTTCGGATTGCGTGGAACCGGTACCTGTAACCGAGCCGATACCGGAGCAGGAGACCGTGGCTGAAGTAGTGGCAGAGCCCTCTAAATTTCAATTCCTGAAAGACAGAGCTAGCGAGCTGTATTTTGAAATACGCGAAACTCTGGACGAGGCTCGCAATTTGAAAACCACTATAAAGAAAACCGCCTTCGAAAAACTCAGTGATCTATACAACATTATCCTCAAACTACCTGAACCGGGCTGGGATAAACTGTATCCGGCACCGCCTTGTTCTCCGACCCCTGTAACTAATAATACCTCATGTAACAAAAAACTTGAAGATGACATAATAAAAATAAAACAATATATGGAGGGGAACAATAAAATTTTAAGTGACATTAGTAACAAGATAAATTCACAAACGGAGTCAATTAGCAAATCAACATATGCAGCTGTCACATCAAACGGCAGTAAAAAAGTATCCGCGGAGAGAGCAACATTACATTCTGTTGTTGTGACCTCCAAGGATAGCTTCGACACAGGAGAACAGGTGCTAGAGCAGGTTAGGGATATTGTTAAGGCAAAGGAAGGATGGATAACGGTGGAGAAAGTAAGAAAGGCAAAAGACCAGAAGGTCATCATAGGATGCAAGACGAAGGAAGATAGAGCAAAGTTGAAAGAAAGGCTTCGGAAATCGGATCGCCTCCTGACAGAAGATGTCCAGAACAAGGACCCGCTGCTCATCTTTAGAAATATTCTAAAGAAGAACAGTGACGAGGATGTACTTGTTGGATTGAAAAATCAGAACAAGGGCATCTTCGATGGCATCGAAGAAGAGGATATCAGGATGGCGGTCCGATTTCGGAAGAGAGCAAGAAACCTGTTGCAGGAGCACGTCGTAATGACAGTGTCCCCTGCAATATGGAAACGAATGGTAGCTGCTGGTACTGTGCATGTAGACTTACAAAGGGTGTATGTTGAGGACTACTCGCCTCTCATACAATGCTCACTCTGCCTCGGCTACGGCCACAGCAGACGGTTTTGTGAGCATAAGGAAGAAAAGTGCTGCCACTGCGGCGGTGCCCACAGGAAAACAGACTGCCAGGACTGGCTTGCAGGCGTGGCACCATCCTGCTGCAATTGCAAAGCGGAAAAAATTTCATCAGCAAATCACAACGCTTTTAGCAACGATTGCGAAGTAAGGCAAAGATGGGACGCCCTGGCTAGGACCGGGGTGGCTTATTCCTGAGGGCACCGCAGCGAGCGGGCAAGAAAAGATGGCGGGCCAACAGAAACCTTGGCATCACATATAGGTCCATAATTG